>CAWUDS030003413.1:0-40763 GCA_963859935.3 Lathyrus sativus
GAAGAGTTTTCAAGACATTACGAGTACCGGTTGAGAAAAATCCACAAGCCAACCAGTGTCAAACACTTGTCTCTACATTTTTGTATTTTAGAATTATCATTGTCATTGTCTAAAAATCTTTCTCATTATATTCGTCAAGGTATTCCTATAATCATTAATATCAAAATGTCATAGATCCTAAGTTTTGTGTCCATGGGGAAACGCTTAAGCGCTCCCAGCGTGATGAGTGATCAGTGCATATTTATGCACTTTCTCCTATATTTTTACTTAGGCATTTCTTTACTTTATCTTGATTATTTTTATATTTTATTTTGTTTTTTTATTTTATTTTATTTTTGGCTTAATTTGATTTCCGCACTTATTTTTCAGCTTTAGCAGTCTGCACGGAAACGATCATAACTGGACTTCCGGAAATCCGTTTGAGGCGTTCTAAAAATCGTCGGAAAGCTAAGAGAGAGAGCTACGACTTTCTTGTTGGTGTCGAAGTCAGATTCTGAGCTGAAAATTCCAGAGTTCCGTTTGAAGTTACTGAATTAGAAATTTATTTTAGTGTTGGGTCATGTATTGGGCCTGGGTTATGTTTTCGACCCAGTTGGGTTATGACCCGAATTTGCTTTCTTTTTAAAGGAAAAATACTCGTGTTACTGTTCACCTAGTTACATTTTCATGAAAATTACATTCGGAGCTTTGAGAGAACCATGGAGAGCTAATTCCTTAGAGTCATTCTGTTGTAATCGCGTTCCAACGCTTTGAGGTTTTTACTTTATCAATCTAATTCGTTTCTCTTTCAACACTATTCTATGAATTGCTTTTGCTTAATCTGTTAGTTTATATAATTTTTTGATTAAATTCGTATGATTGCATCCTTAGCTTTTATTCGCCGTTACGCTCATACATGGATGGTTTATACACCAATCTAAGTAACTTCCCATAGCTCTTCCGGAAGCTTCTCCTCACATTCTCATCAGCTAAAGATATCAAACCAAGTAAAGCAGAGACATCTGGAGTAGGAAACCTGTACGCAACAGTCTTCTTCAGGGTATCCATAATATCGGCAGACAGAAATCCGGGCTACTAGAATCTGGAGTATGAAAATGCACCTGCAGCACAGACACACCTTAATGATATGCAGGATAAGTATGCAACAATGCAGTATGCAACAATGCATTATGCAACAATGCAGTATGCAACAGGGATCAAGTGCACATGGCTGAGAAGCCCAATCCACCATGCTGGTCTCAAATAGACCCACAAACTGCTCAAAATTTGGCCTCACCAGACCCACAAACTGCTCAGAACCTGGTCTCAAAAAACCCATAACACTGTCCTCAAACATCACTGAACCTCAATCAAGAAAACCGATAATCTGGAGGTCAAGTTACCTGCATGCCTCAATCCCTCTCACAGGTAGGTGTCCTAATAACTGACACAAGGTACGACATCCTATGCGGTCGTCGGCGTCACAGACTTTCAAGACTGATGGTACGATACCCAGAAGGTGTGGCATCATCATGTCCTGAAGAGGCCTCACTTAGCCAACTTCCAAATGATCGGTCCCTGGAGTCGACAATCCAACTAACCAACAACCCCCTCAACCCAAAGGGTTGAAAAAGAAGTCAACCAGAAGAACCTCGTCTGAGTGTGGATTTCATGAGACACTAGTGCCTGCAAAGCAAGCACGCGCCCACTAATTTCCACTCTAATTCTAGGTGCACTCAAGCCCAGGTCCGGCTTATCTCTCAATCATAGAACCCCCTTATACCCACAGCAGCAATAACAATATAAAGCTGACAATAAAATGCGGAAAGTAAAGACAGAAATGTAAATCCATACAAAACCCATGACGGGAAAACAAGCGCTAGGATTGACTCGCGTAAGGAACCGTTGGAGTCCCCAGCAGAGTCGTCAGGTGTCGCTACTGCAAAAATCGGCGCCGGCTGAACAGAAGAGTCGCCACCGTGCGTTATTTATCCCAAAGGAGGGAAAGGAAACGCTCAAAGTAAACCTAACGCAAAATGGGAAAGGAATGGTCGTCGCAACCAAATTCCTGGATTCGGGAGTCGATTACGCAAGGGGAAGGTATTAGCACCCCTCACGTCTGTCGTACTCGACGGGATCCACGCTTGTTTTCTGGTACGGATTGTTATTCTATCTACTCTAAGGGTCAAGGGACAAAAAGAAAAGAAAATGACTCTGCAAAGTATCGCACTTTATGCCTACGTACTCCCGTCTAGACCGAGAAATCATAGTCAACGTAGTTCGCCTACCTACGGGAAAGGAAAGGAAGGTTGCTCGCTAGGATACAACATCCTATGCCTACGTACTTTCATACAGCATGAAAGATCAGAGCAAATGTAGTTCGGCCACGGAGGACACCAGTCTGTCTTGATTGTTTTTATCCTTCTGAAAAAGGTTTTTCTCCTGATTACGGGTCCAAGCGGACAAAAATGATACTTTGATTGGTTTTCAGTCTTTTACGCAAGAACTGTTTTTTATGATGTTTGCAATCTCTGACGCACTAGAGACTATGACTTGAGAGTTACTACGTCGCGTGTCACCCAAAGGGTACCACACTAAGCAGCCAGACTACTAGAAAGAAACTCTCCAGCAACCCTTTCTCAAATAGCTTAAGGCTCGTAACGTACGACATCGATTAACCTTATTACTGTGTTTTTGAATGATTTTGAGATAAGAAGAGAAACGACACTCTAAAATCCTATGGTTGAAAATGGGAATCAAGACTATCCTAATGTTGTCATGCATGGGTTAATACCTAATGTCTGTCATATTTCTCTCTTGCCCAGAGAAAAACAGAGATCCTAGGGGATAAACGGAAAAGAAACAGCAAATATACGGTAAACAATAAAATGCATGAGATGCAGCAATACAAGCGATGCAAGGGAGTCCCACTCAACCTCGAACCTGGGAAAACAATAGGCAAAGTGAAACAGCTTCACTTCAAACCTAAGGGGCAAGCTGAACAAGCCAACAATCAATACAGTAAAAGAAAAAAAAATAAAACCCCAAAACTAGCTCTGACAGCACACCAGCTCCTACAGCAGCAAATAATCAACAGCAAGCCAATTGACAGTAACATCTTCAAGTAAGACTCCACTTCCATCTTCAATGACCCCCCAAGCTTTAGATAAGCTCCTGTCTTCAAAAGTACCCCAGCTCTGGCAAGCAATGAACCCCAACAAATAAACAGCTTCAAACAGCAGCAAAACCCTAATTTCAACAGGTATCCAGCTTTGACAGGCGCAAGCTTCATCTTCATCAATCTTCAATGCTCTCCTTATCTTCAATGGACTTATATCTTCAAGGCAAGCACTCACAGGAGAGAATCACTTAACAGATTAAGTTGAAATGCTAAACAGCTTATTGACAACCAAAGGAAGCCTACAAGTGTTTAACATTATAAGAGAAAGGATCCCTCAAAGTTCTACTTCTAAAATAAGCCACTTATCCCTCCAAAGGAGGGATGTGAATACATTAGAAGGACTTTATGTCATAGGGAGGAATAGAAGCACTAGAGGCTTTCTATATTTGTAAGAAGAAATCATTCTAATCTAAGGCTCTCCCTATTTCTCCTATCTCCTAAGTCTTCACAAACCATCCTCCAGGAGAGGAATCTTCATGCATCCAACTCTATCCTTTGTCTTCAATCATCACTCAAGGTCTTCATAAGCCTCAACAAGCAAAACCCAAGCCCCAAGCCCAATTGAAATGCCCAAAACCCCACAAACAAAGCAACATCCCAAGTGGGAAACACACCAATATCAACCAAATTGCAAAAATCAAGTAAAAATAGTAAAACTCACTATAAAGTCCTAAATTAATTTCTAAGGGACCCTAATTATGTACCCTATACCCCATATAGATCCCATAACCTAAATCCACTATTAGACCCCAAAACTATGTCCTAAACTGCACCTAATTGTTGTGAAACCATAATTCTGATACCTCTCATATCTACCTCTCAAATTAATCTAAGTTTTAGTCACAAAAATATGAAAAAATTCCTAGGGGTACATGCTTCCCTAATCTAATTAACCTCAAAAGAATCAATCAAAAATCATGCACCAATCTCTCATACTAAATTTAGAAAAATTAAGTACTAAACAAATGCAAAATAAAAGCAATAATATTGTAAAATATGCCAAAAAAATAAAATGCACGAAATTAATATTTTTATTATTTCACAATTTTCTAGAGGTCCTAAGGAAACTAGGAAAAAAATCCCATCCTAAAATGATCATTTTTCAATTTATTGTGAATTATTTGCTAACCTATATGCAAACATAAAATAAAATGAAAATCAATTAAAAATGAAAAAAACAGGCATGGCGAATAGCAACTTTATGCAGTTCAAAAGGGAATTAGGCTCAGGAGGGGGGTGCAGGTATCACAACGTGCTAGGCCCAAACCCAAACCAGAAAATCAATGAAAAAAACATAAGAAAAATGGAAAATCCTGGGGGCGAATAGCAATAGTTCGCCTTATTATTCTGATTGGGCCTCCCATTGGGGGTGTGAGTAGTAATTTGGTCCATGGCCCAAACTAAAAAAACACATTGAGAAGGGGGTGTCACGGGAAAACTGGGGAGATGATTAGAAAACCTCATAATGGGCCTAAGGCCCGGATCCAATCCCCTCAATCAGCACACAAAAAACCCTAAGCTACCTCACTCTCCTCCACTGTTCATCATCCTCCCCCCCAAACCCTAAGCGCCGCTTGCCATAACCAAACTCTCTCTCTATGAAACGCTTCAGAAAAAATCTCACAAATCTCTCACCCTCACAAACTTGTTCATCAACCTCACCAACTCGTTCACAAAACCCTATTCATCACAATCACAAACTAACGCTTTCAATTTCTGAGCCCAGATTAAACTCCCTAAACCAACTTTCGCAAACCAACATCAACTATCCTAAACTCTCCAGCTAACAAAACAAGAAAAACGATAGATGATGAATTCGGAATAGGAACCTGGATGGATGACTCAAACGGCGACGAACTGGATCTTGGATGAAGCCTGGAGCAACTTCTGGAAATTCTTGTTGAAGTTTCGGAGATCTACGGCGGCGGCAGCGTTCGCATGATAAAGATCCACGAAGATTGTAAAACTGAAGGAAGTCTGGCGATGTTCTTGAGACGCTTTGAGGAGCTGATGATAAGATCAGAAGGATCTGAGGATTGTTGAAGATCTCGTATGAATTTCTGGCAAATCTGGAAAAAACAATTGATGAGTACTGATGAAGTTTTTCGGTCGCTTGAAGGCTTTCTGGAAAAAGAACTCAGATGACCGAGGTGGTGGATGAACGAATGTGAAGGTGTTCTTGATGATGATCAGTGTTCTGGGTAAATTGCTGATGGAAATGAAGATTCCGGCGAATCGATGTTTTCCGGCGAGGAGTGGATGGAGGCGGATGAAGAAGATTGAAAGGCGTTTGGATTGATTTTCTGGAAAATTCAGTTTCTGGTGAACTCAACGGATTCTGGCGACCGTTTGCAGTTACCGGTGAGAGGTTACGGCGGAGGAAGGCGTCTCCGGTGGTGGTTGCATGTGATCCGGTGAGGGTTGGTGAGTGGAGTACAGATGGCGGTGGTGAGTGCAGAGAGAGACAAGTGGCACTGAGGGAGAGAGAGAGAGAGAGAGAGAGAGAGAGAGAGAGAGAGAGAGAGAGAAAGGGACACGTGGGGTCAGAGGGAGATAGGTGGCAGAAAGAGAGAGTGGTGTGAGTGATGAGGTGGAAGAAGAAGAAAAGCCACGCGTGGCATCTTCTTTTATAGACACATGGCACTCTCTGGACCTCTCTGACTGGGCTTTGACTACCGGACACCTGGCCCACTATTAAGACTAAGACTCTAATTAAGACCTAATGAAATGCTAATGACCTGATTAACTTTGCATTAAAACTAATCACTCTATTAATGAACTACCTAATTAAACCCTAATTAAAACTAAACGAAATTAATAATAAAAAAAAACCTAATCAAACTTCTAATTAAACCTAATTAACAAAACACAATTAACTCTAATTAACCTATTAAAAAAACAGAAAAAAATGTATTTAATATCTAAAAACCTAATTAAAATTCCAATTAAAGTCTAGAAAAATAATAAATCTATTAAAACTCTATATCAAAAAATCTTATCACATTTATTAAAAACTAAGATCTCACATTATTACCCTCTTTTTACTATATCATAAAACTATTTAAAAAACTAAAAAGATTATTTAAAATCTATATTTAACTATTCTATTTAATGACAAAAAAGCTAACATCTAATAGGCTAAAAATCCATTAAAACTATTAAAAAGAGAGAATATCTATTTAAAAAATCTAAAAAATCTATTTACTTCTATTAAAAAATCTAGATATAAAAAATCTATTAAATTCTATTAAAAAAATACTAACCTATTTAATATCTAAAAAATCAAGTAAACCTATTAAAAACTATTAGAATGCATTAAAAATCTAGAAAATAAAAGAGAAAATCCTAAAAATGCCAGAAAGCCGATTAAATCGATTAGAGAACAATTGCGCAACCATAGCGAAACCCGAGCACCGAGATGGCCTAAAATCACAGGGAACGAGCACCAATTCTCAAAATACACTTATTCAAACCGGCCTGAACTGCCTGAAACGCCAGGGGCTGCAATCCCGATAAAATCAATCTGACTGAGAAAATTGCAATGCATGCAGTATGCGAATGCGAATGCAAAATGCGTCGAAACATAAACCAGATATGGGAACCGGTTGGTCAAATTTTGGGGTGCAACAGCTGCCCCTATTCAAGAGGCTTGGACCCGATTGGGTGAAGAGCGAACGGCCTTCAAACAATCGAGGTACGAGACGGTTGAATACTAAGAACCCGGAAATTTGCCAACCGCAGAAATAAACTGCACCAACTGCTTGGACAACACCGCCCGCTGACTGGATCTGGTTGTTACGGCAACAAACTGATCAATTAGCGATCGTGCTGGGGATTATTTTCATCGGCCTGAAAAAGATTCTATCATTGCGGGGACAGAACTTTGTCCATATTCTGTCAACACAGAGAAATCCTGACGACCTCGCTGGGGAAACAACTCTGTCGGAATGTTCATCCGCTTGCTTCATACGGGAAAAACTATCTGAATACTGTTTCTCTGCCTACCTCTGCAGTAGCTACCTTCGTTTGTCCAGCCCACCAACGACTCTGAAGAAGACTCTACTGGGGACAGTAACACGAGGAAATCACGACGACTTCCTTGGGGAAAATACTTTTGTCAAATATCGGAACACAACTCACATACTCTGTCTATCACGGGAGAATTATCTATCTGGATACCGGAAAGTTCATCCGCCTGCTTCATACGGGAAACTCCATTTTTCAGACTCATACCGGAAAACACATCTGCCTGATTCATACAGGAAAGTTCTTCCGCCTGATTCATACGGGAAAAGACAACTCATCTGCCTGATACTTACAGGAAAGTTCTTCCGCCTGCTTCATACGAGAAAATACAACTCATCTGCCTGATACATACAGGAAAGTTCTTCCGCCTGCTTCTTACGGGAAAATCGTAACACATCTGCCTGATACTTACAGGAAAGTTCTTCCGCCTGATTCTTACGGGAAAATCGTAACACATCTGCCTGATACTTACAGGAAAGTTCATCCGCCTGCTTCTTACGGGAAAATCGTAACACATCTGCCTGATACTTACAGGAAAGTTCATCCGCCTGATTCTTACGGGAAAAGATAACACATCTGCCTGATACATACAGGAAAGTTCATCCGCCTGATTCTTACGGGAAACATACAACACATCTGCCTGATTCATACAGGAAAGTTCATCCGCCTGATTCTTACGGGAAAAGATAACATTGGATATAGCTTCCTAGCCTGTTCGCGGTAGTAGCTAACTCCACTAGGGATATTCTGAAAATAACTGCCCGACACCCATTTCGACAACAAGTGACCACTTCTGAAGTCATGATTTATGAAACCCTGGAATGCTGCCGCAACAGCAAACCTGAAGAAAAACACTTCGCTGGTCGGATAAGAGAAACTTCAACCAGTAACTCCGTGGGGAATGATAACAAGACCTGCATCATCACATGCCTCACGGCGAGACCCCGATTATCTGATAATAGATCTGAGATAGAACCCCGTACTCCTGTTGAGAAACACGCCTGAAAAACCAAAAGGTTAACCAACCTGATTTATGTTTCAAAATGCGTATGTTTGGCAATGGCGTAATGCTCCATACAGCATGGAAATGCTACGCGTTTTGGGTAGATGCAATCATGACAATGTATGCAAATGCAAATGCAGGTTCAGGCTACTAGGGAGCTCTGACAAGCTTGCTTCAACACGGCCGTTGAGGACGAATACCACCCTGTTGGGGACGAACAGATATCGCGAATTATTCTGGAAAAACAAATGCAACCCACTCTGTCGGGGAGAGATTACACATCGATTTCCACTGGGAGGAAAGAATAACACCTGCTGGGCAGACTAACTCAACTGGGGGAGAAGCAACCCTTCTTGGAGACAACTGTCTGGGTACAGTTTACAAACTCGAAACTACCACTCCGTTGGGGATAATCATCCTGACAAAGGCATGACGACCTGCGGGGAGAAATTAAACCCATCCCTGGTGGGGATACTCCTTCTGAACTTACTATCTTGGTTATGTGCCTCGGAAATCCTCCCCACTGGGGATTGAATGCGCACACTTTTCAACTCTCTGGGGAGTATAAACTCTGCATGAGACACCAATTCTGTCTTGCTGGGGATACCCTATGGGGGGTAAGCTGCGACTAGCTGTCGCTACTGCGAAAATCGGCGCCGGCTGAACAGAAGAGTCTCCACCGTGCGTTATTTATCCCAAAGGAGGGAAAGGAAACGCTCGAAGTAAACCTACCGCAAAGACGGGAAAGGAATGGTCATCGCAACCAAGTCCTGGATTCGAGAGTCGGTTACGCAAGGGGAAGGTATTAGCACCCCTCACGCCCGTCGTAATCGACGGGATCCACGCTTGTTTTCTAGTACGGATTGTTATTCTATCTATTATATAGGTCTGGGGTTAAAAGAAAATAAAATGACTCGGCAAAGTATCGCACTTTATGCCTACGTATTCCCGTCTGGAACGAGAAATCAGAGTCAACGTAGTTTGCCTACCTACTGGAAAGGAGGGGAAGGTTGCTCGCTAGGATATCGCATCATATGCCTACGTACTTTCATACAACATGAAAGATCAGAGCAAACGTAGTTCGGGCCACGCACGACACAAGTCTGTTTTGATTGCTTTTGTCTCCTTCTGAAAAAGGGTTTTTCTGCTTAACAGTCCAAGCGGACAAAAATGAGGTTTTGATGAGTTCACATTCTTTTACGGAAGAAGTGTCTTTTATTGTGTTTGGAACATTTATTGTGTTTTTCTGTTTGTTTTTGAGAAAGAAGAGACAGAACTCTAACCTATGGTTGAAAAGGGAATCAAGCTAACCTAATGTTATCATGCATGGGTTAAGACCTAATGTCTATCATGCTCCTCTCTTGCGCAGAGAGAAACAGAGATCCTAAGGGATTAACGGAAACAGAAACAACAGATACAATAAAACAGTAAAATGCATGAATGCAACAATACAAGCGAGGCAAGGGAGTCCCACTCAACCTCGAACCTAGAAAACAACAGGCAAAAGCGAACAAAATTCGCTTTCAACCTAACAGGTTAAATGGCAAACAATACAGTCAGAGAAATTCAAACAATACATCAAAAATTATAAACAGCAAACAGCAATCTTCATCAACATCTGTCTTCAAGTCATCTTCAAAACATCTACAAGCTTCAAGCAAGCATCAGTCTTCATCTTCAAGCCTTCAAGCAAGGTCTCTATCTTCAATCTTTCAGGGCTTTTCTTCAAGTCTCGCTCTCCAAGATGAGCAGCAGTCAACAAGATGAATTGGATGTTAAGCAATCAGTTGCCTACCAAGGGTGGCCTACTAACTGTTAACATGATACAGACAGTTTTCTCTCAAAAGTTCTATCTTTTAAATACATTCACTAATCCTTCCAAAGGAAGGAGGTGGGTATTTAAAAGAGACTTTGAATCATAGAGAAAGAATGGAGGCAAACAAGGCCTTCCATGTTTGTGAATCAAGTTCCTATTCTAGAGCGCTACCTAACCCCTAGATCCTATAACCTTCAACAGCTGCCAGCAAGATATACTCTTCATTAACTCTGGAAATTGATCTTCATTCCTTTGGTCTTCAATGGCTTCATCAGCAAAGTCTTCAGCTCAAACCCACACCCCAAGCAGGCCCAATACCCCATACAATCAAACAATAACCTTAGAGAGGGCACACCACACAATCAATCAATTACAAGAAAATATACTATTAGTATTAACATAATAGGGGAACTCCTAGCATTTTCTAAGGGATCTATCACTTACCCATAATACCCTATAGTCCCATCTTCTAATTCAACCTAGAAAGCCCAAAAAGAAAATGTTTTTCTACAACTATGTTATATTCAAAACCCTAATTCACTAGCCTAACAGTTTCTAACTAAACTAACTAAAATAACTCCAAAAAAATTGGTACAAAACTCAGGGGAGCACCTAATATATGTATCTAATTATACTAAAAAGAATGACCTAAAAAGATCATGGGAAGTACCTAAAAGAAATTCTACAAAAACTATATACAAACTATATCTAATTAAAAACAATTAAAATGTAAAATATAAGCAAAAATAGAAAAAATAGCTAAACTATTATTTTTTCTTCATTTTAATTTTCTTCAAGTCCATATTAAACTATTGCAAAAACTCTCATGTCAAAATTCCTATTTTTCTATTTAATATGGATTTTATAAAATGAAAAACAAAATGAATTAAAACAAAAATTAAATGGAAGCCAGGGGGTGCAAGCAACAGAGATGTCACGTGTAAATGTGCTGGTGGGCTTGTACTGGAGGTGCGCGTAGCATTGTTGCTTAGGCCCAGACCAATTTAGAAATCAATTAGTAAAATTAAACAAAAAATAATAAAACTGGCGGTGTATAAAGCAAACAAAACTAGTGTAATATGACCCTGGGCCTAGATGTGGGGTGCTGAAAGCAGATTGATCATTAAGCCCATCAGAGGACTTTAATGAAACGAGGCGTTTCATGGCCTCTGATTCCCTCTCAAACTCGGTTTTAAATACGGGCCGTTGGATCCCATGTTGGTCAACGCAGACTTCTCAAATCCAACGATCATCACATCGTCTTCCCCAATCAGCCTCTAGGGTTTGTGAAATTTCCATGAAACACAACCTCCACACGTGAATCTTCCAGTGGCTCGTGCTCCCTCGTTTCTCCATGAAACTCAAAACTTCAAAAAGCAAAATTGATCTACTTTCCTCCCTAAATAAAACCATGGATCCAGTTTGCACTAACACGCCCTAAAAAGCCAAACCCGATAGCACCACTTCCAAAATTACTCAAACTTTCACTCTCATGTGTTGCCAGTTTCTTGATATCAAAATAACCACCAAACATCACTGATTACTCTAAGCCAATCCACATGAATTAACACTCCCTGTCCTCTTAGTTCTAGATCAAAACAGTTGGTATGCTCAAATGTTAACCTCTACCAAATCGTGCCAAAAGTTCCAAGATCAATCATCTAACCACCTAGGTTACATCTAACCTAATGATTCTACATCATGCTAACTAATTCAAGCTAATTCGAAGGAAATACCAACCTGGTGTAAAATGGAAAACAGATGGATGAAACCTCCACTTCAAGCTCAGCAATGCTCTAGAATTGATCAATGGATATGGATCTTGGTTCTGTATGCAGCAACTCTTGCTCAAATACTCTGGATCTTTGTAACTAACTCTTTTTGCACTTTGGATGATGAAACTTGCAGCACACGAATCTTGCTTCAATTCAACCAGATCTTGATTGGAGTATGATCAGTGATGAATATAGAGTGGAAAGGAATCAAAACCTTGAAGGATGATGAAGATTTGAGAGAGATTTCGTGTGATTTGCACAAAAAGAAAGAATGGGATGTAACTATGAGTTTTCAACCAAATGAATCACCAACCCTGCATTAGATCCACTCTATTCAATATATAGATGCCCATGGAATCATCTAGAAGTTGCTGGAAGTTTCTTGCACACAAATCCCTTGTGAATTTTGGATATGTTACTTTAATCACAAGCAAGCCATGATAACTTTCAAATTTTGAACTAAGCTCAAAAATCTAATATTGTCATTGTTCTCAAAACATTATTTCCCATCAAAATGACCTATAATTTCATCCCATTTGGACACGTATTACAAAATCTCATTTTTAGGTCACTTTATCCATTAAATTAACCCTTATTTTTGGCCAAATTTGGAACCTTGAGCTATGAGCATTTCCAAAATTTCATGATCACTTTTCTAGACTCAAAATGTCATTTGGAGCAAGTTTTATGTTGAACATTTTTCCATTTGAGACTTGCAAGTATGAGTTTTAGGCATATGCTTGAAATGACCTGTAATTCTACTTTCCCAAAATACCCCTGGCTTGCATAAATCATAAGTAGAGTTCCACAAATCAGATGAAGGCATACCATACCTTCCTAGAAATCTAAGATCATGAGGAACAACTTTCATGATGGTCAGAAATCCATTTGAAAGCTCCTTGAAGGGTAAAGGTTGCTTGGAAGTCAAGTAACTTTCATAGACAAATTTCGGTGTCCTCAGATGACCTGTAACTTGCAAGAACCATAATTTGAGTTCTATAAATCTCCTTGATGTGTTCCACCACTCAAATTAAAGGTCTTGAGATCCTCTATAAGTTTCATGTTGGCCAAGGATCCATTTGAGACTTGTATTTTGAATTATATTTCTTGGAAGTTTGACCTAAATCAGGGGATTTTACACAGAAACCCTAATTTAGAAACTTCTCTTCTTCTTGACTTCTCTTGATTCCTCCTTGGCACAACACCACATCCGTATCTACATGTCAAATGAGGCATCCCACGTCTTTCAAACAGGCCTTGATGTCATTCAATCAAGCATTTGACCTAGGGTTGACCTAGGGTTGACCCAGATGAAACCCTAGTTGACTGTCTTCAACTGCAGCTCTTGCAATCACACCAATGACTTGTCTCACTTTCAAAATGACCCTCTAGGCCTTCCATGATGTCAATTCATAGCTCACAACTTCTCTGATGATCTTCAAATACCCTCAAGATAGGAGATAGATCCACTGCTTGGTCCAGTAACTTCTCAAGCTTCAATTTCTTTCTGATGACTTGGATAGGTTTGAATTTGAATAAGAACCTCTTGATATGCTCATAGGGATAAGAATGGAACTTGGTCCCTTGTTGGATGGCTTGCCCATGCTATGCTATGCAGATGAATGAATTATGTACCTGACCTAATATGCAAATGCTAAAGCAATTGAAAACATAAACCAAGTGAAATAGGTTGAGCAAATTTTAGGGTGCAACAGCTGCCCCTATTCAAACGACTTGGACCCGACTGGGTGAAGAGCGAACGGCCTTCAAACATTCGAGGTACGAGACGGTTGAATACTAAGAACCCGGAAATTTGCCAACCGCAGAAATAAATTGCGAAAGAAATTGCACCACTATTTGGGGAACACTATCTACAAATCTGATTTCAACCTTATCTTGTCAATACTTGAACTTATTGACTTCACTGGGAGAAGTACTTCTGTCAACAAAACATGACACTACCAACGATTCAGGAGAATCACTCTGCCATCACTACGAGAAATCACTCCGCCACCATTGCGGGAAAATTTTGTCATTATTACGGGAAAATGACTCCGCCACCACTGCGGGAAATAACTCCGTCACCACTACGGGAAATAACTCCGCCACCACTACGGGAAAATAACTCCGCCACCACTGCGGGAAAATAACTCCGTCACCACTACGGGAAATAACTCCGCCACCCCTGCGAGAAATAACTCCGTCACCACTACGGGTAAACACTCTGCTAAATACAGGAAAATAACTCTGCCTTTGCTATGGGTAATACTCTGTCGAATACAGGAACATAACTCCGCCTTTGCTACGGGTAATACTCTGTCGAATACAGGAAAATAACTCCGCCTCTGCTACGGGTAATACTCTGCCAAATACAGGAAAATAACTCCGCCTCTGCTACGGGTAATACTCTGTCGAATACAGGAAAATATCTCCGCCTCTGCTACGGGTAATACTCTGTCGAATACAGGAAAATATCTCCGCCTCTGCTACGGGTAATACTCTGTCGAATACAGGAAAATATCTCCGCCTTTGCTACGGGTAATACTCTGTCGAATATAGGAAAATATCTCCGCCTCTGCTACGGGTAAACGCTCTGCCAAATACAGGAAAATAACTCCGTCTCTGCTACGGGTAATACTCTGTCGAATACAAGAAAATAACTCCGCCTCTGCTACGGGTAATACTCTGTCGAATACAGGAACATAACTCCACCTCTGCTACGGGTAGATACTCTATCGAATACAGGAAAATACCTCCGCCTCTGCTACGGGAAATACTCTGTCGAATACAGGAAAATATCTCCGCCTCTGCTACGGGTAATACTCTGTCGAATACAGGAAAATACCTCCGCCTCTGCTACGGGAAATACTCTGTCGAACACAGGAAAATACCTCCGCCTCTGCTACGGGTAATACTCTGTCGAATACAGGAAAATACCTCCGCCTCTGCTACGGGTAATACTCTGTCGAATACAGGAAAATACCTCCGCTTCTGCTACGGGTAATACTCTGTCGAATACAGGAAAATACCTCCGCCTCTGCTACGGGTAATACTCTGTCGAATACAGGAAAATATCTCCGCCTCTGCTACGGGTAATACTCTGTCGAATACAGGAAAATACCTCCGCCTCTGCTGCGGGTAATACTCTGTCGAATACAGGAAAATATCTCCGCCTTTGCTACGGGTAATACTCTGTCGAATATAGGTTTTCTGCCTATCTTTGCAGCAGCTGGCTCCGTCAATCATATGAATGACACAATATGAGCCTAGTCTTCCAATTTTTCAGTGCTGACATGGCAGCAAATCTGAGAGGGACTCTCCTGGGGATTTTCTGAATCCACACTGCCAGACAACTTTCCAAAAATCAATTCACGAAATCTTTTGATGCTATCATAACAACAATCTTGAAGAAAATACTCCGCTGGAAGGGTAAGAGAACTTAAACAAGCAACTCTGTGGGGATTAGTGCCAAAATTGACCTTATCATTACATGTCTCACGCCGAGATCTTGAATATTTGGCAATTAATTTGGAGCAAGAGTTCCCTCCACCTGCAAGGGAAACAACACTAGAAACAAACGGTTAACCAACCTGGTTTATGTTTCAAAATGCATATGTTTGACAATGGCGTAATGCTCCATTCGACATGGAAATGCTACGCGTTTTTATTTGGTAGATGCAAATATGACACTATATGCCAATGCAGATGCATGCTCGAACTGCTGGGATACAGAAAACCGCTTCAGCAAAATAAATGCTGAAGACAATACCAACTCTGCTGGGGGTAACCGGGCTTTACAAAATTATTCCAGCAAAATAAATGTTGGAAGAGTGAAGCCCGCTTTGCTGAGGACTAACTGAATGCGCCAATCATGATTGGACTTCTGTCAGGGACAGCTTACCCGTGCCAATGAAAATTGGACTTTTGCCGGGGAGTGAACGGGTATCACACGGTATTCCGACAAAATAAATGCCGGGACACACAACCAACTCTTCCTGGGAGAGTCTTAATCTTCGAGTTCCACTGGGAGGAAAGAAAACACTTGCGGAAAAGAGAACTCCGCGGGGGAAGAAACGATTCTCTTGGGGAAAATCAACGGGCTCCGCTGGGGGAGAGTAAATGACCCTACTGGGAAGGGTAGACTGTCTGGGTACAGCTCACAAGTTGGAAATATTAATATTCTGAGGCTAAACCACTCTGCTCGGGATGGGGAATCCTTTTGGGGGACACCACACTGTCTGAATACAGCCTTCGATCATGGGATCATCAATTCTGTTGAGAGTAACCGACCCTGCTGGAGAATATCCTTCGGATAATTTGCGACTAGCTGGGGAATTCGATTTTTCTTTGGTAAGGAACATTGTCATCTCAGAAGCGCGACCTGCGTGGGGATTCACTTCACGTAACAATCAAGCCTTTTCGTTACGAGCTTCTGGTTAGGACTCTTCGATCTCTGTACCCTGACGGTTAGATCTGAACTGTTTCTGTACGTCAAACCCCAAAAGAATGTCCCAACAACATCTTTTGTTTTTAGGGTGTTCTGCCCCGGTCTTGCGATAATCTTTTGCCCCTGATCGACTGATTCATGGAGCAGTGCCCATAGCTGCGAGAGATTTGCCAGATCTCGACCTAATTGCCCCAGATGAACTGATTCTCGAATGTACGACTTTACTGGGGATAACCGAACACGCCAAGTAGGTTGGGGCTTTTGTACATCCGTGATAGGTCATACACTCCTGATGCTGGACAATACCCTGTCCGAATTCATGGCTTCTAGTAGAAGGGTCACGATTTCCCGCCATTCGCCTCAAACTTGAATATTGGCTGAATCCGCTCCAGTAGCTCTTAGTAACTTTGTTGACACTAAGAAGAACAATTCTTTCGCCTCTGTTATGCCTCGCCCTGCAGGAACCTCTGTGGGATAGTCTGAAAATCTGTACCCTGATGGTTTGATATGAACTGCCCCAGTATTCTGAACTTCAGCGAGATACTTCGAATCGAACACCTCTCGAATAAAGACATGCCCCTGTCTGCAATGACTTTGCCTTAATCTGGTTATCGGAAAAACCCACTCTGAACCGAAAGCACCTTGCTACAATACGACCTTGTGGTGGCTTACCCCGGTGTTTCCCTCAATTCAACAACTATCAGCATCGTGACTTGCCCCAGGACGAGCGTCGAGCGACTTAACCTGCCCTGATCAAACATAGCATTCTGGATAGCTGCTCCTGATTGGCTCTCGAGAAGATTCGCTTCTGATCAACTGCTCCGTGATCAACTGATGCTTCGGGACTTTTCCACAGACTAATTGATTCCAAACTCACTGGAAGTCGATGCCCCGGATTTACAGGGTTTCTCAACATCCACCATTCTGATCCAGACTGCTGAATTATTCAGTCCTGTTTGATTATTCCCTGATGGAATTTCCTTTATGTCCACTACTGACCTGCAAGTAAAATTGTTCAGTCCCGAATGGTAATTTTAATGCAGTGTTCATGCAGATTTTGAAAAAATATTTTTGCTGTCACTCATTTACGTGTCATGATTGTGAGTGACGAATGAACCAAAGTTCAAACGTAGTGCTTACGTGGTCATTGAAAAATACAACAAGGATATGATTAGCAAATCGAGAAGAAGTCAGGTTACTCAACCTTATCGTAATGCGCTTTCAGAATAAACCCTACCTCAATTAGGTCTTTTAAGGGTTGTATCGTGGTCGGGTTCACGGTTCGTGAAACAAAGGATATTTGGCTCAAATTATGATTTATGCCCACCCCTTCTTCGTGATGATCTCCGATCCTAATGTTCAGTTAACGTGGCTCGAGCGCTCGCCTCTTCGAGAGGTATGTTGACTGGTAAGAACCATAGTTAGGGAACTCACAAGGCTTCGGAGTGACAGTTACTCCTTTTCATTTTCGGTGTCTGTATACGACTTTGTGACTTGTTCGGGGATTTTTCTTTTTATATCCTTTTTTTTTTCAATTCCCTAACTTTTGCCTGGACTGACTCCCTTTGAGTTCTTTTCGACTTTTTCTTTTGAAGTCCAGCGGGATGCCCTAATTTTTGCCTAAGTATTAGCTTTCCAGCTTTTTCTTTTTCTTTTTACTTAGCGGGCTTTCTTTTTCCTTCTTTTTTTTCTTGGAACACATTCGTGTGACACTGATTGTCTTGATTGCTCCGAAAGGATTGTAACTATCTCACTCCTGGTTGGTGAGGTTTAACCATTGTGGTTGTCAATATACGACCTCTTGAGAGGTATAAACTGATTGGTCCTCGAAAGGCAACACTCCTCTGTAAGACTTGAACACTCGGTCAAGCTAACTGAAAACTACCCTGCCCCGGGTTAAGATGTGAGGGTTTAAATGTCCGAAAAAAACTTCTACTTCCTGGCTCGAAATGGTTAGCAAGGGACTAACTCCTTATATCTCCAGTGTTTGGGGATTTGAAACAATGCCTTGTACGTCATCGACAAGGTTTTATCTGAAAGCATACGATCATCGGTTATGAGTTTATTTCGTCATCCTCCTTCCAATATTTGCTAATCATAGTGATAAAGGGGAGTAAATAAAATGCAAGTGTCAATGCAATGCAATAAATGAGCGACAGCGACATGATTAATTCAGAAAAATGCATAGTCACCTTATTAATATCACCATTCGAAACAAACAATGTTTACAGCAAGTAGTAACTAACAGAAAAGAAACTACAAATGCAAATGAGAAAAAGTCCGAGGACTGCCAATGCTGAGGGTGCCCTCCTGTCTAGACCACTGGCTTCTTGAAAAGGACCCTCTGAATCTACGAGCTTAGACAGCTGAGAGGTTGGCATGAACAAACAAAACTCCTTCTGGAAAGGAAATGTACTCTTGGTCGATCAACTGTTGTACTTTTGCCTGAAAAGCTTTGCAATCTTCCGTCGAATGTCCGGGGGAGCCACCATGGTAACCACACTGAACGTGGGGATTGTACCCAGGGGGGTAAGGTTCTGGAACTGGCTTAAGAGTTTTAGGTTCCACCAAATAATTCTGGATCAAAGATGGTAGCAGCTGGCTATACGGCATAGGCACTGGGTGAGAAGGAGCTTTCCTTCGTTCCAAATTGTTGCGAGGTCGATTCTGATTCTGACGCTGATTCTGATAACCTTGGCCATGAGTTCGCTGATTAGCATGAGGAGCGACATAACATTCCTTATAGGGTTCCCCAGGCACAGTGGTCTGTCCAGCGTAACAAGCCACAGGAGATACTGATCCAACAGATTTCACCACTCCATCTCGAGGATATCCAACATCTGACATGATTGCATTGATCACAGCTCCTTCTTCATTCTGATAATCATAAAGAGATTCAGCTTCACTAGCCTGACTGTTTGACGTAACTCCAAGCATTCTTTCGAGGTACGGGCTCTCCAGGGAGTGTACAAACATGCTCATTAACTCTCGGTCTAGGAGCGGCGGCTTCACTCTGGCAGCAAATTCTCTCCCTCTCTGAACATACTTCCTGAAAGGTTCATCGTTCCTTTGAGACAATTCTTCCAACTGCATGCGACTAGAAGCCTCATCAAGATTGTGGTCATACTGCTTCAGGAAAGCATCGGCTAAATCCGCCCATGATCGGATCTGATCACTCTCTAACTGCATATACCAACTCAGAGATGCCCCAGTCAGACTATCTTGAAAGCAGTGAATCATCAGCTTGTCGTTAGGCACGAACGAAGTCATTCTCCGGCAGAACATAACCAAATGTAGCTTCGGACAGCTATCCCCTTTGTACTTCTCGAAATTGGGCGCTTTGAACTTTGGAGGCAATACAAGACCTGACACTAAACACATGCTCGCAGCATTCAGATCAAGAGTGTTCTTATTCACCAAGGCAGCAATCTGGTCTTCCAACGTCTGAAGTCTTCCCATATACTCAGCAGTCAGGGGGTTCTGACTATCAACCTGTGGAACAACTCTCGGAGGTGGCAAAATCCTTGGAGAATCTGGCGTAGAGAAAGTGAAATTGTGATACTCGGAGTCATTGAGAGAATATGAACCTCTGACAGGGGTTTGCACAGGCTGAGCAACATTGTTCATCTGAGCTCTTTGACCATTGTTATCTCCTCTATGCATAGCTGTGATGTCTTCCCTGATCTGACTCACCTGGTGTTTCAACAATACGAACTCCGCCCGAGTAATAACCAAGTTCTGCTCTCCTGAAGCCATGATCTATCCCAATACTAACTCAAGTCCAATGCGAATGTCGGGGAATCAACTGATGAAGCGGACAAAAACGGGTAAGCTCCCTGTTCCGGATGAGGATGAATATGCAAAATGAAATGCGAATGCAAACAGTCATGCAAAAATGCAAAATGCACACACAAGGGACCAAGTGCCCCTGGCTGAGAAGAATCCACCATACTAGTCTTAGTCAGACCCATAACACTGCTTGAACCTGGTGTCAGCAAACCAAAACAATGCTCGAACCTGGTCTTCAACAGACCCAATATGAAGCTTCAACTCTGGTCTCTGATAGACCCCATAACATAACTCCAACTGGTCTTTGATAGACCCCTCAACTGTCCATAAATACCCTGAATCTCAAATCAAGAAACAAACCGGTATCTGAAGGTTTAGTTACCTGCATAGCCCCAAACCCTCTCACAGGTAGGTGTCCTAGTAACTGACAATGGTATGGCATCCTATGCGGTCGTCGGCGTCACAGACTTTCAGGGTTGATGATACGATTCCCAGAAGGAGTGGCATCATCAAATCCTGAAGAGGCCTCACTTAGCCAACTTCCAATTGATCGGTTCCCAGAGTCGACAATTCAACTAACCAACAACCCCTTCGACCCAAAGGGTAGAAAAAAGAAGCCAACCAGAAGAACCTCGTCCGAGTGTGGATTTTGTGGGACACTAATGCAAGCAAAGCTGGCACGCGCCCACTACTTTCCACTCTAATTATAAGTGCACTCAAGCCCGGGTCCGACTTATCTCTCAATCATAGAACACCCGTCACAACCCCAATACAGCAATAATCGATAATATAGTGCTGAATGTAAAATACAGAAAACATAAATCCATACAAAATCCTCGACGGGAAAACAAGCGCTAGAATTGACTCTCTTGAGGGACGTTGGATCCCAAATGCATAGGGAACTATCACAGTCCCCAGCAGAGTCGCCAGCTGTCGCTATCGCGAAAATCGGCGCCGGCTGAACAGAAGAGTCGCCACCGTGCATTATTTATCCCAAAGGAGGGAAAGGAAACGCTCGAAGTAAACCTACCGCAAAGACGGGAAAGGAATGGTCATCGCAACCAAGTCCTGGATTCGGGAGTCGGTTACGCAAGGGGAAGGTATTAGCACCCCTCACGTCCGTCGTACTCGACGGGATCCACGCTTGTTTTCTAGTACGGATTGTTATTCTATCTATTCTACAGGTCTGGGGTTAAAAGAAAATAAAATGACTCGGCAAAGTACAACTCATCTTCCTGATACATACAGGAAAGTTCTTCCGCCTGCTTCTTACGGGAAAATCGTAACACATCTGCCTGATACTTACAGGAAAGTTCTTCCGCCTGATTCTTACGGGAAAATCGTAACACATCTGCCTGATACTTACAGGAAAGTTCATCCGCCTGCTTCTTACGGGAAAATCGTAACACATCTGCCTGATACTTACAGGAAAGTTCATCCGCCTGATTCTTACGGGAAAAGATAACACATCTGCCTGATAGATACAGGAAAGTTCATCCGCCTGATTCTTACGGGAAACATACAACACATCTGCCTGATTCATACAGGAAAGTTCATCCGCCTGATTCTTACGGGAAAAGATAACATTGGATATAGCTTCCTAGCCTGTTCGCGGTAGTAGCTAACTCCACTAGGGATATTCTGAAAATAACTGCCCGACACCCATTTCGACAACAAGTGACCACTTCTGAAGTCATGATTTATGAAACCCTGGAATGCTGCCGCAACAGCAAACCTGAAGAAAAACACTCCGCTGGTCGGATAAGAGAAACTTCAACCAGTAACTCTGTGGGGAATGATAACAAGACCTGCATCATCACATGCCTCACGACGAGACCCTGATTATCTGGTAATAGATCTGAGATAGAACCCCGTACTCCTGTTGAGAAACACGCCTGAAAAACCAAAAGGTTAACCAACCTGATTTATGTTTCAAAATGCGTATGTTTAGAAATGGCGTAATGCTCCATACAACATGGAAATGCTACGCGTTTTGGGTAGATGCAATCATGACAATGTATGCAAATGCAAATGCAGGTTCAGGCTACTAGAGAGCTCTGACAAGCTTGCTTCAACACGGCCGTTGAGGACGAATACCACCCTGTTGGGGACGAACAGATATCGCGAATTATTCTGGAAAAACAAATGCAACCCACTCTGCCGGGGAGAGATTACACATCGATTTCCACTGGGAGGAAAGAATAACACCTGCTAGACAGACTAACTCAACTGGGGGAGAAGCAACCCTTCTGGGAGACAACTGTCTGGGTACAGTTTACAAACTCGAAACTACCACTCCGCTGGGGATAATCATCCTGACAAAGGCATGACGACCTGTGGGGAGAAATAAAACCCATCCCTGGTGGGGATACTCCTTCTGAACTTACTATCTTGGTTATGTGCCTCGGAAATCCTCCCCGCTAGGGATTGAATGCGCACACTTTTCAACTCTCTGGGGAGTATAAACTCTGCATGAGACACCGATTCTGTCTTGCTGGGGATACCCTGTGGGGGGTAAGCTGCGACTAGCTGTCGCTACTGCGAAAATCGGCGCCGGATGAACAGAAGAGTCGCCACCGTGCGTTATTTATCCCAAAGGAGGGAAAGGAAACGCTCGAAGTAAACCTACCGCAAAGACGGGAAAGGAATGGTCATCGCAACCAAGTCCTGGATTCGGGAGTCGGTTACGCAAGGGGAAGGTATTAGCACCCCTCACGTCCGTCGTACTCGACGGTATCCACGCTTGTTTTCTAGTACGGATTGTTATTCTATCTATTCTACAGGTCTGGGGTTAAAAGAAAATAAAATGACTCGGCAAAGTCTCGCACTTTATGCCTACGTATTCCCGTCTGGAACGAGAAATCAGAGTCAACGTAGTTCGCCTACCTACTGGAAAGGAGGGGAAGGTTGCTCGCTAGGATATCGCATCCTATGTCTACGTACTTTCATACAGCATGAAAGATTAGAGCAAACGTAGTTCGGGCCACGCACGACACAAGTCTGTTTTGATTGCTTTTGTCTCCTTCTGAAAAAGGGTTTTTCTGCTTAACAGTCCAAGCGGACAAAAATGACGTTTTGATGAGTTCACATTCTTTTACGGAAGAAGTGTATTTTATTGTGTTTGGAACATTTATTGTGTTTTTCTGTTTGTTTTTGAGAAAGAAGAGACAGAACTCTAACCTATGGTTGAAAAGGGAATCAAGCTAACCTAATTTTATCATGCATGGGTTAAGACCTAATGTCTATCATGCTCCTCTCTTGCGCAGAGAGAAACAGAGATCCTAAGGGATAAACGGAAACAGAAACAACAGATACAATAAAACAGAAAAATGCATGAATGCAACAATACAAACGAGGCAAGGGAGTCCCACTCAACCTCGAACCTAGAAAACAACAGGCAAAAGCGAACAAAATTCGCTTTCAACCTAACAGGTTAAATGGCAAACAATACAGTCAGAGAAATTCAAAGAATACATCAAAAATTATAAACAGCAAACAGCAATCTTCATCAACATCTGTCTTCAAGTCATCTTCAAAACATCTACAAGCTTCAAGCAAGCATCAGTCTTCATCTTCAAGCCTTCAAGCAAGGTCTCTATCTTCAATCTTTCAGGGCTTTTCTTCAAGTCTCGCTCTCCAAGATGAGCAGCAGTCAACAAGATGAATTGGATGTTAAGCAATCAGTTGCCTACCAAGGGTGGCCTACTAACTGTTAACATGATACAGACAGTTTTCTCTCAAAAGTTCTATCTTTTAAATACATTCACTAATCCTTCCAAAGGAAGGAGGTGGGTATTTAAAAGAGACTTTGAATCATAGAGAAAGAATGGAGGCAAACAAGGCCTTCCATGTTTGTGAATCAAGTTCCTATTCTAGAGCGCTACCTAACCCCTAGATCCTATAACCTTCAACAGCTGCCAGCAAGATATACTCTTCATCAACTCTGGAAATTGATCTTCATTCCTTTGGTCTTCAATGGCTTCATCAGCAAAGTCTTCAGCTCAAACCCACACCCCAAGCAGGCCCAATACCCCACACAATCAAACAATAACCCTAGAGAGGGCACACCACACAATCAATCAATTACAAGAAAATATACTATTAGTATTAACATAATAGGGGAACTCCTAGCATTTTCTAAGGGATCTATCACTTACCCATAATACCCTATAGTCCCATCTTCTAATTCAACCTAGAAAGCCCAAAAAGAAAATGTTTTTCTACAACTATGTTATATTCAAAACCCTAATTCACTAGCCTAACAGTTTCTAACTAAACTAACTAAAATAACTCCAAAAAAATTGGTACAAAACTCAGGGGAGCACCTAATATATGTATCTAATTATACTAAAAAGAATGACCTAAAAAAATCATGGGAAGTACCTAAAAGAAATTCTACAAAAACTATATACAAACTATATCTAATTAAAAACAATTAAAATGTAAAATATAAGCAAAAATAGAAAAAATAGCTAAACTATTATTTTTTCTTCATTTTAATTTTCTTCAAGTCCATATTAAACTATTGCAAAAACTCTCATGTCAAAATTCCTATTTTTCTATTTAATATGGATTTTATAAAATGAAAAACAAAATGAATTAAAACAAAAATTAAATGGAAGCCAGGGGGTGCAAGCAACAGAGATGTCACGTGTAAATGTGCTGGTGGGCTTGTACTGGAGGTGCGCGTAGCATTGTTGCTTAGGCCCAGACCAATTCAGAAATCAATTAGTAAAATTAAACAAAAAATAATAAAACTGGCGGTGTATAAAGCAAACAAAACTAGTGTAATATGACCCTGGGCCTAGATGTGGGGTGCTGAAAGCAGATTGATCATTAAGCCCATCAGAGGACTTTAATGAAACGAGGCGTTTCATGGCCTCTGATTCCCTCTCAAACTCGGTTTTAAATACGGGCCGTTGGATCCCATGTTGGTCAACGCAGACTTCTCAAATCCAACGATCATCACATCGTCTTCCCCAATCAGCCTCTAGGGTTTGTGAAATTTCCATGAAACACAACCTCCACACGTGAACCTTCCAGTGGCTCGTGCTCCCTCGTTTCTCCATGAAACTCAAAACTTCAAAAAGCAAAATTGATCTACTTTCCTCCCTAAACAAAACCATGGATCCAGTTTGCACTAACACGCCCTAAAAAGCCAAACCCGATAGCACCACTTCCAAAATTACTCAAACTTTCACTCTCATGTGTTGCCAGTTTCTTGATATCAAAATAACCACCAAACATCACTGATTACTCTAAGCCAATCCACATGAATTAACACTCCCTGTCCTCTTAGTTCTAGATCAAAACAGTTGGTATGCTCAAATGTTAACCTCTACCAAATCGTGCCAAAAGTTCCAAGATCAATCATCTAACCACCTAGGTTACATCTAACCTAATGATTCTACATCATGCTAACTAATTCAAGCTAATTCGAAGGAAATACCAACCTGGTGTAAAATGGAAAACAGATGGATGAAACCTCCACTTCAAGCTCAGCAATGCTCTAGAATTGATCAATGGATATGGATCTTGGTTCTGTATGCAGCAACTCTTGCTCAAATACTCTGGATCTTTGTAACTAACTCTTTTTGCACTTTGGATGATGAAACTTGCAGCACACGAATCTTGCTTCAATTCAACCAGATCTTGATTGGAGTATGATCAGTGATGAATATAGAGTGGAAAGGAATCAAAACCTTGAAGGATGATGAAGATTTGAGAGAGATTTCGTGTGATTTGCACAAAAAGAAAGAATGGGATGTAACTATGAGTTTTCAACCAAATGAATCACCAAACCGGCATTGGATCCACTCTATTCAATATATAGATGCCCATGGAATCATCTAGAAGTTGCTGGAAGTTTCTTGCACACAAATCCCTTGTGAATTTTGGATATGTTACTTTAATCACAAGCAAGCCATGATAACTTTCAAATTTTGAACTAAGATCAAAAATCTAATATTTCCATTGTTATCAAAACATTATTTCCCATCAAAATGACCTATAATTTCATCCCATTTGGACATGTATTACAAAATCTCATTTTTAGGTCACTTTATCCATTAAATTAACCCTTATTTTTGGCCAAATTTGGAACCTTGAGCTATGAGCATTTCCAAACTTTCATGATCACTTTACTAGACTCAAAATTTCATTTGGAGCAAGTTTGATGTTGAACATTTTTCCATTTGAGACTTGCAAGTATGAGTTTTAGGCATATGCTTGAAATGACCTGTAATTCTACTTTCCCAAAATACCCCTGGCTTGCATAAATCATAAGTAGAGTTCCACAACTCAGATGAAGGCATACCATACCTTCCTAGAAATCTAAGATCATGAGGAACAACTTTCATGTTGTCCAGAAATCCATTTGAAAGCTCCTTGAGGGGTAAAAGTTGCTTGGAAGTCAAGTAACTTTCATAGACAAATTTCGATGTCCTCAGATGACCTGTAACTTGCAAGAACCATAATTTGAGTTCTATAAATCTCCTTGATGTCTTCCACCACTCAAATTAAAGGTCTTGAGATCCTATACAAGTTTCATGTTGGCCAAGGATCCATTTGAGACTTGAATTTTGAATTATCTTGCTTGGAAGTTTGACCTAAATCAGGGGATTTTACACAGAAACCCTAATTTAGAAACTTCTCTTCTTCTTGAGTTATCTTGATTCCTCCTTGGCACAACACCACATCCGTATCTACATGTCAAATGAGGCATCCCACGTCTTTCAAACAGGCCTTGATGCCATTCAATCAAGCATTTGACCTAGGGTTGACCTAGATGAAACCCTAGTTGACTGTCTTCAACTGCAGCTCTTGCAATCACACCAATGACTTGTCTCACTTTCAAAATGACCCTCTAGGCCTTCCATGATGTCAATTCATAGCTCACAACTTCTCTGATGATCTTCAAATACCCTCAAGATAGGAGATAGATCCACTGCTTGGTCCACTAACTTCTCAAGCTTCAATTTCTTTCTGATGACTTGGATAGGTTTGAATTTGAATAAGAACCTCTTGATATGCTCATAGGGATAAGAATGGCACCTGGTCCCTTGTTGGATGGCTTGCCCATGCTATGCTATGCAGATGAATGAATTATGTACCTGACCTAATATGCAAATGCTAAAGCAATTGAAAACATAAACCAAGTGAAATAGGTTGAGCAAATTTTAGGGTGCAACACTAGCTGGGGAGGATGATCCCTCTCCGGTAAGGGATAACAACATTTCAACTCCTGGGGATGAGATGCGACCTGCATGGGGATTAGCGTCGCACCAAATCAAGTATTCCATCACGAGCCTCCGGCTGGGGCCACAATTTTCTGATTGTCCGCTTCAAAGGCGAGAACCCTGCAAAACACAAACGAGACAACACAAATCTATACAACCAAATCTATTTGGGTTAGTGTCCGTGACATTACTTCAGTTAATTCGAAGTTTTAGCAATTATTGGCAAGGGCCAGCAAAGTTATGCACATGCGAGTTTATCGAAACATAGGCGTTTTCCACATACAAAACAGTAAAGCACAAACATCAAATACTGAATAACATGTTTTATTAATAACAGGCCTCTGAATAGGCAAATTTTTGTACATCGGATGCAACTCCTGAAAAGAGGAAGTTACGCACACACACATACATATATGCACAAAAAGCATAGAAATAAAACTTGAATTTGTACACTTGTCGGCAACGTGGTGCAGACAAACATCACGAGCTGATCCTCCTATGAATCGCCTGACTCTGGCGCTTTCCCGGTATTCAATTTTCGGAAGAGCTTGTGTCGGATAAACGAACCCTCAGGTACTCCCAAACCACTAAGCAATGTAGTATCAGATTGGGACCGCAGTCATTTGCTTTTTAAATCCCTAACTTTTGCGTGAACCGCCCTTTGCGGGTTTTCAATTCACCGGTATACCCTTTTTTGCCGAAGTCGCCCAATGTAGGTTTTCGACTTCGCGGGTGTACATCTTTTCAATTTTATCCCTAACTTTTTTCCCGAACCTTTTATTCTATTTTTGGTTCGCCAGGATGCCCCATTTTTGCCTGGACTCTCTTTTTTCTGTCTAGCGGGTCAATTTTAAGCAAATTATTTTTTAACTGCGTCCGAATTCACAGGCGACATAAAGTCTTCACCGTCCATGGTGGACAACAACAATGCTCCTCCTGAGAAGACTTTTCTGACAACGTATGGCCCTTCGTAATTAGGGGTCCATTTGCCCCTGTGATCTGTTTGTGGCGGGAGAATCCTCTTCAGCACAAGGTCGCCCGTCTGAAAGCTTCGAGGGTGTATCTTCTTATCGTACGCTTTCTTCATCCGGCTCTGATACAACCGATCGTATGCTAGAGAAGCTAGCCTCTTCTCATCCATTAAACTCAGCTGATTCAGTCTATCTTTAACCCATTCTGCCTCGTCAAGTTGGACATCTCGTAATACCCTCAGGGAAGGAATCTCAACCTCCAACGATAATACTGCCTCCATTCCGTATACCAATGAAAAAGGGGTTGCCCCGGTTGATGTGCGTACCATCGTACGATAACCGTGCAAAGCGAAAGGCAGCATCTCGTGCCAGTCCTTATACGTCACAACCATCTTCTGAACAATCTTCTTTATGTTCTTGTTGGCCACTTCGACAGCGCCATTCATCTTGGGTCGGTAAGGAGAAGAGTTGTGATGTTCAATCTTAAAATTCTGGCACAACTCTTTCATCATCTTGTTATTCAAATTCGAACTGTTGTCGGTGATAATCCGCTCAGGGATTCCATATCTGCAGATAATATCTCGCTTGATAAATCTGGCGACCACTTGCTTGGTGACATTGGCATATGACGCTGCTTCCACCCATTTGGTGAAGTAGTCAATTGCCACCAAGATGAACCGGTGTCCGTTTGATGCCATGGGCTCGATCTTTCCAATCATATCAATTCCCCACATCGAGAATGGCCACGATGATAACATCACATTCAGAGGACTTGGGGGTACGTGGACCTTGTCCGCATAAATTTGGCATTTATGACACCTCTTTGCAAACTTGAAAAAGTCTGTTTCCATAGTTAGCCAGTAATAACCTGCCCGCAGCAGTTTTCTCGTCATAGCATGCCCACCAACATGTGTACCAAAGGTACCCTCATGTATCTCTTCCATGAGCAACTTCGCCTCTTTCTCATCTACACAACGTAGTAACACCAAGTCGTGGTTTCTTTTGTATAGGACACCTTCAGGATTCAAATAGAAATTGCCAGCCAATCTCCTGAGAGTCTTCTGATATCGACTAGATGCCCCAGCCGGATACTCCTTGTTCTTCAGGAAGTTATGGATGTCAAAGTACCAGGGTCGACCATCGGGAGCCTCGTCAATGGAAAATATGAATGCAGGCCTATCAAGCCGAGAGATGACAATCCGGGGAGCCTCGTTCCAGAAGTTAACTTTATACATCGAAGACAATGTCGCCAGGGCGTCAGCCATTTGATTTTCTGCTCGCGGCACATGATGCAATTCCACCTTGTCAAAGAAAGGCAACAATCTCCTTGCATAGTTCATATATGGTATCAAATTGGGCTGACGTGTCTCCCATTCTCCTTTAATCTGATTCACCACTAGAGCTGAGTCTCCATATAAATCCAGATGTTTGATTTGCAAATCAATAGCTTCTTCAAGACCCATCATGCAAGCCTCGTATTCAGCCTCATTATTGGTAACAGGAAAGGTCAATCGAGCCGTAAAGGGGATGTGCGGCCCCTGAGGAGTAGTAATAATCGCACCTATTCCGCTACCATAGGAATTTACAGCTCCGTCAAATATCAACTGCCACTTGGAATCCAACTCTGGTCCTTCGTCCGGCAACGGTTCTTCACAATCCTTCATCTTCAGGTACATGATATCCTCGTCATGAAAATCAAACCTCATCGATTGGTAGTCCTCAACAGGCTGCTCCGCAAGGTACCCCGACAAGACGCTACCTTTAATAGCCTTTTGCGAGACATATTGAATATCATATTCGATTAACACCATCTGCCATCGGGCAATTCTTCCGGAGAGTGCTTGCTTCTCAAACACGTATTTGATTGGATCCATCTTTGAAATTAGCAGGGTTGTATGATTTAGCATGTATTGCCTCAAACGTTTGGCGGCCCAGGCTAGCGCACAACACGTTTTTTCGAGCATTGAGTATCTGGACTCACAGTCTGTGAACTTTTTACTCAAGTAGTAGATCGCATGCTCTTTGCGTCATGTCTCGTCGTGTTGACCGAGAACACAACCCATACTTTCCTCCAGAACCGTCAAATACGTAATCAATGGTCTCCCGGCCACTAGGGGTATCAAAACAGGAGGTTCCTGCAAGTATTCTTTTATCTTGTCGAACGCCTTTTGACAATTTTCATTCCAGGTCACAACCTGGTCCTTTTTCAACAACTTGAATATCGGTTCGCACGTCGCAGTTAAGTGAGATATGAACCGAGCGATGTAGTTCAACCTCCCTAAAAATCCACGCACTTCTTTTTCTGTTTTAGGCGTCGGCATTTCTTGTATTGCTTTTATTTTCGCAGGATCAACCTCTATTCCTTTTTCGCTCACGATAAACCCCAGCAGCTTACCCGATCTCACCCCGAAGGTGCACTTGTTAGGGTTCAGTCTCAACCTGAACTTCCTAAGCCTCTTGAACAATTTCAGCAGATTAACCAAATGCTCCTCCTCCGTCTGGGATTTGGCAATCATATCATCAACATAAACCTCGATCTCTTTATGCATCATGTCATGAAAGAGAGTCGTCATTGCACGCTGATATGTTGCCCCAGCATTCTTCAATCCGAAGGGCATCACTTTGTAGCAAAATGTTCCCTAGGGAGTAATGAAGGTAGTCTTCTCCATGTCTTCTGGAGCCATTTTGATCTGATTATAACCCGAGAAGCCATCCATGAAGGAGAATACAGAGAATTGAGGAGTGTTATCGACCAGCACATCGATGTGAGGAAGTGGAAAGTCATCTTTCGGGCTCGCCCTGTTCAGATCACGGTAGTCTACACACATTCGCACCTTATCGTCTTTCTTTGGTACTGGCACAATATTAGCGACCCATGAGGGATATTTTGTAACAGCTAGGAAACCGGCATCCCACTGTTTTTTCACTTCCTCCTTGATCTTCACGGCCATGTCCGGTCTAGTTCTTCGGAGTTTCTGCTTAATCGGTGGGCATTCTTCTTTTAGCGGCAGACGGTGCACAACCATATCCGTATCCAGCCCAGGCATATCTTGGTACGACCAAGCAAACATATCACTGTACTCTTTAAGCATCTCAACCAACCTTTGCTTGATGTCGCTCTGCAGCGCAGCCCCTATACGGATGTTTTTCTCAACCCCTTCCGACCCCAAATTGATAATCTCAATGACTTCCTCATGAGGCAGAATGATTCGCTCTTCTTGTTTCAATAACCAGGTCAGCTCTTCTGGTACGTCGCCATCTTCAACAATCTCTTCCTCAGCCTGAAATACCGGGTGCTCGAAGTCGAAGTGAGTCATAGGCGGTTCATAGATGTCATCTGAAATAGTAATCCTGCAAAGGAAATGGTTAAATGCTTCAAAACGCGTACAAAGCAAATAACCACGTTGCCATTTTATTGTAAAAATAAAAACAGGAAAAACAGGGATCATAACATTTGTATATGAAAAACGCCTTTATTTCATGATTAAACAATGTAATGTACATAACCAAATGGCCCTAAGCAAAATCATTGTGCCCCGGATGGGACATAGGATTATTCAACAATTAAGAAAACAAATCATTATTGTTTAGTTGTCACAGGAACAGTTTCCCGAATAGACTAATTGCAGAGACTTTGTCCTGGCACGCTTGGCTTGATCCACGCGTCCATATCACAGTCGCTATCTCCTTCTTCAGAATCGGAAACAACATTGATAGTCTCGAAGCTCACCCCGCTTGGTGTGATGGTTATTGGCCCTCTGAATCTGGGCGCTCCTGAAGAGGATGCTGATGACGAAGGATGATATCCAAGCCCGAACCTGTCATTCTTCACGGGAATCTCCAACACCTGACCCCAACCCTTGGTTTGGCCTGCCTGCACTAGAGCTTGAGCCTATTTGTACGATGACACTTCCACCTCTGATACTTTGCTTGGCACCGGAGCTTTGTCCTTAATTTGCAACCCCTCAAAGGCTTGACAGGGTGTTTCATGTATTTCGCCGTCGACTTCCACATATTTGAACGAAGACAAATGGCTAACCAGAATATCTTCCTCTCCACAAACTGTGACGACACTATCCCCAACCATATACTTCAGCTTTTGGTGTAACGTGGACGTGACTGCCCCGGCAGCATGGATCCATGGGCGCCCAAGAAAACAACTATACGCTGGCTGGATGTCCATTATATAGAACTTAGTTTCAAATATTTCAGGCCCCACTTGCAACGGTAATGTTATTGATCCGAAAAATGACCTCCTCGTTCCATCGAACGTTCTCACCACTAAATCACTGGGCGTGCAAATAATCCCCCTGATATCCAACTTCATCATGGCTTTCTTCGGTAGCACATTCAGGGAAGATCCAGTGTCTACTAAAACATGGGACATGACCGTGCCCCAGCATTCGACTGACACATGCAATGCCATATTGTGCTCTCGCCCTCTTGGAGTCAAATCAAAATCTGTAAAGCCCAAACTGTGCCCCGCATTGACATGCGCCATCACCCCTTCTAATTGATTAACAGAAACCTCTTGAGGAACGAACGACGTGTCTAGAATCTTCAACAAAGCGTTCCGATGGGCCTTGGAACATAATAGCAATGAAAGGATGGAAATTTTTTACGGTGTTTGCTGGAGGTGTTCCACAATTTTGTAATCACTTTTACGGATGAGCCTCATAAACTCTTCCACATCCTTAAGCGACGTTTCCTTTTCATTCGACTGAGAAGGACCAATCTCAGTTGCCTTGGCTTTACCCTTGGCTAATCTTTCCGCCTCTACCTCGGGTGATGTGAAGATTCTCCCACTTCTATTCATACCTCCTGTTCCGACAACATTATCTACAACCCCAGCTGGTTGTCCATTGACTTCGATTTTCTTACCGTCGCAATATACCTCCAACCCGTAAGTCCACGACACTGCTTTAGTACTCTCAAAAGGAACTGGTCCTGCTTTGGTAATTGTGATCGTCGGCCGCCTGGCGGGCGCCGTTATCGTTATTGTTTTCCTCGGAATTGTCACCGTAGCAACATCGTTTTGTTCATCACACAATGCCTCTACAGGCTCTTCAGTCGCGGTTCTATCAAACTGCAAAGTACCTTTATCTATCAAAGCCTGAATACCCTGCTTCAACTCATTACAACCCTCTGGCTGTATCCAACAATCCAAGCAAAATTCATCACACCCTGGGAATACACCCCCCTTTAGCAACCTGCTTTTAGTCTCACCCAATGGTGTCTTCAGCTCCTTGACATCCGTCACCAGATTCAGATTCTCCTCAGTCAAAATGGCGTTTGCCCCATGATTGGGCATAGGCTGCTGTACTATACTTGGACCTGCCTGTCCGAAGTTAATAGCTTTGCTATCCAATAAATCCTGAACCTTATGTTTAAACGCCTGACAAGCTTCTATATCATGCCCGGGTGCCCCGGAATGAAAGTCGCAATTGTTGGCATCGTATCCGTAAGGAAGTACTGCCCCAGTAGGCGGTGCCAAAGTCCTCTTTTCGAATAAGTTCAAACCTAACAGAGTCTGGAGGAGTTCTGCATACGTGGAAGGAGGTGCGTCGAACACTCTTTTCGGTCTCGCATTCTGTACCCTTCTATGACCAGGATTCTGTCCTTGCTGTTGCTGCGATTGTTGTTGTTGTTGTGGCTGTCTTTGTTGAAGAAGCGGGATAGTGACACTAGCTATCTGCTGCGGCTGAACATACTGATGTCTTCCTCTGCCCCTGCCCCTGCCACCAAACACGGCACTAGAATCACCTTGTCGTCTACCACTAAATGCTTTTCTGGCACCTCCTGTTGAAGTAGACTCACCTGCTTGGAACCTTCCAACTTTAATCCCGTTTTCAATCATCTCCCCCATAAGAATCAAATCTGAGAAACTGCTCAATGACACACTAAACAATTTTTCGTAGAACACCCCCGTAAATGTCCCAATGAACATATCATTCATCTCCCTTTCAATTAAAGGAGGATGCACCCTTGTTGCCATATCGCGCCACCTTTGCGCGTATTCTTTAAAGCTTTCATCGTTCTTCTGTGACAAACCCTGCAATTGGACCCGGTTCGGCGCCAGATCGCTGTTGTATTTGTAATGGGTTACGAAAGCATCAGCCAGTTGCTTCCAGGTTTTGATCTGCGTGGGCTCCAGCCCCATATACCATTCAAGCGAAGGTCCTGATAAGCTGTCCTGAAAGAAATGCATGAGCATCCTTTCGTCATCTGAATACGCGGACATCCTCCTGTAGTAAGAGCGGACATGGACTTTAGGGCAGGTGTCCCCCTTGTACTTGTCAAAAGTGGGAGCCTTGAATTTCAACGGCACCCTCAACCCAGGTACCAAGCCCATTGTGGTCATATCCAAACCGGTGGAGTTCTGATTCACTACCCCCTTCATCTGTTCTTCAAGCATTTTGATCCTCTGCACAGGATCAACAGGTCTTTCAAATCCCATGCCTCTTCCAGAAAAGGCGTCCTCCTGGCAGTCTTTGCCCTAATTCACATTTCCATTTCCATATCCGTCGTAACCAGTGTTGCGACCGAACCCTTGCTGATTAATCATGGGACCTCGTCCCCCATTACCGAAACCCTGGTTGACCCTAACAGGTCCAAACCCCGTGTTGACAGGAATCACCCCAGCACCATTCGTATTACCAAATCCACCATACCCTTGGTTAGCGTTACCAAAACCGTCATAACCGAAACCCTGAGTGTTGAAGCCGAATTTCCCGTCCTGATTGACGTAATCAAATCCCTGATTATTATAGCCGAAACCATTGTTGCCAAAACCGTTACCACCATTGTTGTTACCACCGCCCTGGTTGGCGTCCCCAAATCCAACATGGTTAATAACAGTCTAATTTCCATTTCCTGCGTTGTCGTTGCCAGCGCCAGCGTCATTGTTTACAACCACAACCGGTGGGGTCACTGTTGCACCCTAAAATTTGCCCAACCTTATTCACTTGATTCATGTTTCAGTACCATTAGCATTTGCATATAGAGTCATGTACATAGGTTACTCATCTGCATAGCATAAGCATAGCAAGTCAGTTAACAGGGGGACCAATCATTATTCTCATCTCTAGAGGCCTATCAAGAGGTTATTATCCTGATTCAACCTCATTCAAGTCATCAGAAAAGAATTTGGAAGCTATCAAGTCAATGGATCAAGCAGTTCATCTATCTCCTAACTGAGGGTGTCTGAGGATCAACAAAGAAATGGTGAGCTGTGGGCTGAGCAGGGGGAGTATCTAGACATCTTGGAGGACTTATAAAGTCATTTGGAGAAGGAGACAAGTCATTGGAGTAGACACAAGAGTTGTGGATGAAGACAGTCAACTAGGGTTTCATCTGGGTCAACCCTAGGTCAATTGATTGATTTAAGGGCATTAAGGGCTATTGAAGAGATGTGGGGTTCATAATTTGACATGGAGAATAAATATATGGTGATATGCCAAGAAGAAATCAATAGAAATCAAGAAGAAGAGGAGTTTCTAAATTAGGGTTTCTGTGTAAAATCCCCTAGTTTAGGTTAAATTTCCAAGCAAGATAAGTCAAAGTGCAACCTTCAAATGGATCCTTGGCCAACATGAAACTTGTAGAGGATCTCAAGACCTTTAATTTGAGTGGTGGAAGACATCAAGGAGATTTATAGAACTCAAGTTATGGTCCTTGCAAGTTACAGGTCATCTGAGGTATCTGAAACTTTGTCTGTGAAAGTGACCTGACTTCCAAGCTATTTTTACCCCTCAAGGAGATTTCAAATGAATTTCTGGTAAACATAAGAGTTGTTCCTTATTGTCTTAGCTTTCTAGAATGGTATAGTATGCCTTCATAGGATGTGTGGAACTCTACTTATGGTCTTGGCAAGAAAAGGGTATTTTGGTCATTTGTGAATTATAGGTCATTTTAACCTATGCCCAAAACTCATACAAGGAAGCTTCAAATGGAAAACTTTACAACATCAAACTTGTTCCAAATTACATTTTGAGTCTAGAAAAGTGACCATGAGAGATTGGAAAGATTCATAGCACAAGGTTTCAAAATTGTTGGATTTAATGAATAAAAATGGCCTTAAAAATGAGATTTTTCATATCTTGGCCAAATGAAGCAAAATTATAGGTCATTTTGAATGGAAAGGTCATTTTAAAGACATTGGATAAAGTGGAATTTTGAGTTTAGTTCATAATTTGTGAGTTATCCATGGTTGCTTGCAATAAAAGAAACATAAACCAAATTCAAGGGAAAGAATGCAAGGGAAACTTCTCCAAGGTTCTAGGAGTTTCTAAACTCATGTATATATTGATATGAAGAGCTTCATGCCATGGTTGGTGATTCCATTTGTTCAAAGACCTCAAGTTTTCACACTTTCTCATTTTTGCATAAGCTTTCCAAACTCTCTATAATCTCCATCAATCTTCATATCTTTGGATTGAACCTTCATCATCATCATTCAAACAGCATAATTCACATAAAGATTGGTAGAATTGGAGGGAGAATTGTGCTATTCGAGATAAACCTCCAAATTGCAAGAACTTCTCAAGAACAAGATTCAGAAGGTTTACACACGAATCATTGCATACAGAATTCATCACCAAGCTAATTGATCACTTTCCATTCATCACAAGCATCTGATTCAAAGAGTTGCACACCTGTTTTCACCAATTGCACCAGGTTTGTTTTCTGCTCGATTTGCTTAGTGTAGGTAGAATCTTAGGTTTTTGATAGTGTAGATTGGTTAAGGTAGGATAGAGGATTGATTGTGATGATTTTGGAGAAGTTTCATGATGTTTGAGCATGAGGTACCAAAACTGTTGAGACTTGTAATTGCTAGGATAAGGCACGAACATGTTATTGAATTAGCATGCTATGATCAAGATGAGTTGTAGATTAGTTTAGGATGAGTTTTGTAGAGAATTGGAGCAGTTGATAGCAGTTGAAAATGGTGGATTCTATCTGGTATCCCTATCGGGTTTGCTCCTTGAATGAGTTTCAGAATGAGATAATGCTATGGCTGTGTAGGGGGAGAAATGTGGTTCATGTTTGCTCTTTTGATCGTGGAATTTGGTTGAGAGTTGAAGGAGATAGAGGAGGTGGAAGTATCGTGCATGAGAATGATTTTCTGAAAACCCTAGCTGACCAAGGAAGAAGATGACTGTGTGCCGTTGGATTGTTCAAAATAATGGACTTTTTAATCTGATCGGATGGCTATTGTTTAAAGTCAAAACGGAGGGAGAATTCAAATGTGAAACGCGGCGTTTCACTTAAGTTGAAATTCTGGGCCCTGGATCCAAGTTTCTATGCACACCCCCTTTTCAATGAGCCCAAACAAACACACGTGAGATTGCTGCTATTTACACCGAGTCCCTTTTTATTTTTCTGGCATTTTCCAATTTATTTCCTGAAGCGCATTGGGCCTGGTATTTTTTGATGTTCACACCCCCAGTTCTCAGCCCACTTGGGATTACAACTGCAGCGAGTTACTTTTCTCACCCCTTCCCATTTATTCCTTTATATTTCTTTTTTTATTTTCTTTACATTTTTCATGCATTTTCTAAAAATCACATAAAATTGAAAAATCATTATTTTTTGATAATTCTTTTTGCATCATTTTCATTAAAGAGTCTAGAAAATTATAAAAAATAAAAATTGCATTTTATTTTTTATTTGATATTTTTCCCATATTTTCCAAATAAATAGCATTTTAATGAGTTTCATTTCATACATAAATTTGTTAATTTTTGTTCTATTAATTGCTTTAATATTTTTTGTCCATTCTTTTTAGGTTGCTTAGTTTAGATATTCAACTTGTAAATGCAATTTAATTCATATTTTTAGAAATTAATTTTAGGTGTTTAGTTTAGGTGAGAACAACAAGAACAAATTAGGGTTTTAAGGGACAACTTAGGAGAATTAATTCATTTCCCTTAGGGCTTAGAGTTTGAATAGTTAGCTATGGGACTATAGGGGCTATGGGTAGTTATCAGGTCCCTTTAGAAAAGTCAGGATTCCCCTACTGCTATTAATCTACTGTATATATCTGATTGACTGGTGTGGTGTGCCCTTTGGGGATGGTTGCTTGCTTGTTTGGGTGTTGGGATTTGTCTGGGGATTGGGGAAGCTGAAGACTGATGATGATGGAGCCATTGGAGATCCAGACTGAAGTCCATTTTCCAGAGTTGAAGAGGAGTTTCTTGCTAGCAGCTGTTGTGGAGATTAGGGTTTAGGAATTAGGCAGAGCTCTAGATTAGAAAGCTTGGTTCTCAAACATGGAAGGTTTTGACTGCCTCCATTCCTCTCTGTGATACAGAGTCTCTCTGAGACACTCACCCCCTTCCTTTGGAAGGCTTGGTGCTATTGTCTAAGGGATAGAACTCTTGAGAGAAAATGTCTTATGTGTTAGTAGCAGTTGGTTTACCACCATTAGTAGTTAACTAATTGCTTAGCACCCAATCCACTCTGGTGATTGATCCCTAAGCTTGGAGGATAGGACTTGAAGAAAAGCCATTGTAGACTGAAGATTGGCAACCAAAGCCTTTGCTTGAAGACTGTGAAGATAGAGAAGACTGCTGACTGAAGCCTGTAATTGATTGGAGATGACTTGAAGATGGATAGTGATGCAGAGCTGCTATGGCTGTTTATTTTGCTGTATTTCATTTCTGATGTATTGACTGGTTTTCCTGACTGTATTGTTTACTGCTTACCCTGTTGGGTTGAAGGTGAAGCCTGTTCACTTTTGCCTATTGTTTTCCAGGTTCGAGGTTGAGTGGGACTCCCTTGCCTCGCTTGTATTGTTGCATTCATGCATTTTACTGTTTTACTGTATATATCTGTTATTGTTTCTGTTTCTGTCTATTCCCTTAGGATCTCTGTTTCTCTCTGTGCAAGAGAGGAGCATGATAGACTCTAGGTCTTAACCCATGCATGATAACATTAGGTTAGTTTGTTTCCCTTCGCAACCATAGGTTAGAGTTCTATCTCTTCTTCCTCAAAACAAATAGAAAAATACCATAAAGATTTCAAACACAATAAAAGACACTTCTTTCGTAAAAGAACGTGAACTCATCAAGACGTCATTTTTGTCCGCCGGGACTGTTAATCAGAAAACCTTTTTTCGGAAAGAATAAAATCAACCAAGACAGACTTGTGTCTTCCGTGGCCCGAACTACGTTTGCTCTGATCTTCCATGCTGTATGGAAGTACGTAGGCATAGGATGCGATATCCTAGCGAGCAACCTTCCCCTCCTTTCCCGTAGGTAGGCGAACTACGTTCACTCTGATTTCTCGTTCCAGACGGGAATACGTAGGCATAAAGTGCGATACTTTGCCGAGTCATTTTATTTTCATTTTCTTTTCTTTGAACCCCTGAACCTTTAGTTTAGATAGAATAACAATCCATACCCGAAAACAAGCGTGGATCCCGTCAAGTACGACGGACGTGAGGGGTGCTAATACCTTCCCCTTGCGTAACCGACTCCCGAATCCAGGATTTGGTTGCGATGACCATTCCTTTCCCCTTTTTGCGGTAGGTTTACCTCGAGCGTTTCCTTTCCCTCTCGTGGGATAAATAACGCACGGTGGCGACTCTTCTGTTCAGCCGGCGCCGATTTTCGCAGTAGCGACAGCTGGCGACTCTGCTGGGGATCCAACGTCCCCTGGCTGCTAAGGACTGCGATAGTTCCTTATGCATTTGGGATCCAATGTCCCTTAAGAGAGTCAATCCTAGCGCTTGTTTTCCCGTCGTGGATTTTGTATGGATTTATATTTCTGACCTTTATTTTTCAGCAGTATATATATATTGATTATTATTGCTGTATATTGGGGTGTGACGGGTGTTCTGATATTGAGCGAGAAGCCGGACCTGGGCTTGAGTGCACCTTAGACTTAGAGTAGAGATTAGTGGGCGCGCACGTGCTTTGCATGTCCTAGTGTCCCGCGAAATCTACGCTCAGACGAGGTTCTTCTGGTTGGCCTCCTGTCCTGCCCTTTGGGTGGCTTGGGTTGCTGGTTAGTTGGATTGTCGACTCTGGGGACCGATCATTTGGAAGTTGGCTAAGTGAGGCCTCTTCAGGATTTGGTGATGCCACTCCTTCTGGGAATCGTATCATCAACCCTGAAAGTCTGTGACGCCGACGACCGCATAGGATGCCATACCTTTGTCAGTTACTAGGACATCCACCTGTGAGAGGGTTTGGGGTTATGCAGGTAACTAGACTTTCAGATTACCGGTTATTTCTTGATCAGAGATCCTGGGTATTTATAGAGAGTTATAAGGTCTGTCAGAGACCATTTGGAGATGTGGTATGAGGTCTGTCAGAGACCAGTTGGATAGTTCTAAGGTCTGTCAGAGACCATTTGGAGATATGATTTGAGGTCTACCAGAGACCAGTCTGAGTTAGGGTTGTGAGGTCTGTCAGAGACTCTTGTTGGAGTCTCAGTATAGGTCTATCCGAGACCAGGTTTTGGGGATTTCTAGAGGGTCTATCTGAGACTTCTTGATATGGTTCAAGCTATTCAGCTATGGCAGTTGGTCCCT